>JAVSCE010015970.1:0-38367 GCA_032199065.1 Smutsia gigantea
AGGTACTAGTAATCATAGTTTTTCTTGGGTAGTAATTAGTGTGGGGAGTGTAAAAGACCCACTTATCAGTAAGACAGATAACAAGATAATTGCTAATGTTACTTCATATGAGATAGTTTGAGCTACTGCTCGGAGTGCTCTGATTAGTGGATATTTAGAATTGGAAGCTCATCCAGATCATAAAATAGAGTACACAGCAAGGCTTGATAAAGCTAGTATGAATAAAACTCCTAGGTTTATGTTGACTAGAGGATATGGTATTGGTAAGGGTACTCATATTATTAAGGCTAATGCTAGTGCCAAAATAGGTGCTATAATAAATATTGTAATTGAGGATGTAAGGGGTCGTAATGGTTCTTTGGTAAGGCTTTTTACTGCATTGGCAGTTTGTTGAAGTAAGCCTCAGGGTCCTACAATATTTGGACCTTTGTGTAGCTGCATATACCCTAGTACTTTACATTATACTAATGTTCAGAAAGCTACAGCCAGAAGGATAGGAACAATTAGTGATACTATGTTGATGATGTACATGTGTGTTAGGGAGGGTAATTGAACCTCTGGATATAAAAGTTTAAGTTTTATGTAGTTGCCGGATTTTGCTACCCTAACTAATCCTATGTCTGGGGCTAAAGTTACTATGAATTAATTAAATTAAGAAGTAGTCATTTATTAATTCGAGGGTGCCTTTGTAAGGTGGACTCTACTTCTCTTGTCCTTTCGTACTGGGAGAAGTGTATAAATACAAACCGACCTGGATTATTCTGGTCTGAACTCAGATCACATAGGATTTTAATTGTTGAAGAAACAAACCATTAATAGCGGCTGCACCATTAGGATGTCCTGATCCAAAATCGAAGCCGTAAACCCTATGGTCGATATGGACTCTTGGATAGCATTGCACTGTTATCCCTAGGGTAACTTGTTCTATTGATCAAGTAATTGGATCAATTAATGGATTATTTAAACTTGTTGGTCTGAGTCTTGGCTGCTCGGAGGTTGTTTTGTTCTTGAGATCACCCCAACTGAAATTAGCAGCTTAGATGATTAGATTTTATTCCTCTTAGGTTTGGGTTGATTAATCTTAGGCTGATTAATTAAAGCTCTATAGGGTCTTATCGTCTTATTTTGTTATCCCCGCCTCTTCACAGGGAGGTCAATTTCACTGGTCACAGATGAGAGACAGTAAAGCCCTCAATTAGCCATTCATACTAGTCCTTATTTTAGAAAACAAGTGATTGTGCTACCTTTGCATAGTCAGGATACCACGGCCGTTTTACGTGAGTCACTGGGCAGGCAGTGCCTCTAATACTAGTTATGCTAGAGGTGATGTTTTTGGTAAACAGGCAGGGCTTGTGTTTGTTAAGTTCCTTTCATTTGTTTTAATCTTTCCTTTATATGCATGCCTGTGCTGGATTAACAGTTTATTAAATAAGGTTTTATTTTTGGATTTGACTTGTTTTGGATTTGACTTTGATTATCTGCTCTGATATAAACTTATGCAAGGAGATTTATTTCTTGATACTTATACTAACAGTATTTCTTCTATTTATTAATAGATTGGTCCAATATTGATTTAGGAGTTAGTTGTGATTTTTGACATTAATTAGATCTTACTGTTGAGCTTGAATGCTTTCTTGATGGCTGCTTTTAGGCCAACTATGGTTATTTAATTATTTACTCTAATTAAGGTTTAATCTTGTTTCTAAAAAGCTGTACCTTTTTAGACTATACTTGAAAGCTACATTATAATTTTAGGTTTTTTAGGCAGTTTTCAAGTTGAACTTAGATTCATTTTTTGGACAACCAGCTATCACCAGGCTCGCTAGGATTTTCACCTCTACCTGCGAGTCTTCTCACTATTTTGCCACACAGATGAGTAAGTTCTTGAACTGCTCAAAGGTAGCTCATCTGGTTTCGGGGTTTCTGGCTTAAGTTCTCTTTGTCATATATCTTCTAGTTAGTTCATTATGCAAAAGGTTTAAGTGGCAATCTTAGCTATTTTGTACTGTAAATTTATCTTTCATCTTTCCCTTATGGTACTTTTTCTATAGTGCCATAGTATAATTTCTATCACCTATACTTTAGATTAATAAATGTGTTAGTTTATGGGTCTATGATATTATATTAGGTACTAGTTGGGCTAGCATTTGTTCAAAGTGGTCATTGGTATTGAAATCTCCTATGTGTAAGCCAGGTGCTTTATTTAAGCTACACTTTGATCATCCAAGCACACCTTCCAGTATGCTTACCTTGTTACGACTTGTCTCTTCTCATACTTTGGTTCTGTTTAATATATTTAACTGTTTTGGGGCACTTGAAGAGTGTGACGGGAGGTGTGTGCATGCCTCAGGCCCTAATTCAACCAAGATCTCTATTCTTAGTTTACTACTAAATCCTCCTTTAGCCCTTATTTTCATAAGGGCATTCATTTTATTCTGTTTTAGAAAATGTAGCCCATTTCTTCCCAACCCATAGGCTACACCTTTACCTAATGTTTTTATGATTTGATAATTTTGCTTACTGTATTTCCTTTTTAGGGTTTGCTGAGGATGGTGGTATATAGGCTGTATTAGCGAGGGTTGGTAAGGTTTATCGGGGTTTATCGATTATAGAACAGGCTCCTCTAGAAGGGCATGAAGCACCGCCAAGTCCTTTGAATTTTAGGCTGTTGCTAGTAGTACTCTGGCGAAAAATCTTATTTAATGGATTATTTAGGTTTAAGGCTAAGCATAGTGGGGTATCTAATCCCAGTTTGAGCTGTCGTGTGCCGGCTTAATTAAAGTTACTTTCGTAGCATATTTTTATTATAACCATGGTTTTTCACAGCTTGGATAAGGCTTAACTTTATTTGAGTTAGATTTGCTTTAGCACACTTCATGCCGATTTTTTATTAATTAGGGTTAATTGTATGACCGCGGTGGCCGGCATGAAATTTACCAACCCTAATACAATGCAACTAAGTCGAACTTTCGTTTAGGGCTTAATTTCTATCACTGCTGTTTCCCGTGGGGGTGTGGCAAAACAAGGTGTTATTAGCTACCTTACTGATATGCTTGATACCAGCTCCTTTTAATCTTATATGATTTAAAGGGCATTCTCACTGGTAGGCAGATACTTGCATGTGTAATTCTATTGATAATTAATGAAAAGGCTGGGACCAAACCTGTGTGTTTATGGAGTGTGTGGACTCACCTAAGCATTTTCAGCGCTTTGCTTTAGTTTTAAGCTACATTAACTCTGATTTTGAAATATGCAGGTGGGAAGCAGTTTATATTATAGGTGCCTATAAGTAATAATTAATATAATATTTCAAATTTAGGTATACCATATTTTATTTAATTTATATCTGGGAAGATGATTACTGTATAATTACTATAGAATTCCCAGCCATATGAGTCCAAACATCTAAGTATTTTGCAGGTAGGCAGAAAGCTGCATAGCAGTATTTTGATCTACATACTTATGTAATACTTTGTGTTTTTTATAGCGCCCTTGTGTATGTGTTCTTGCTTTTGGGGTTTGACAAGATATTTAGTACACATGGGGTTGGGGGGTAAGTGGGGTTTTGATATATCAAACCAATGGAAATAAATTTTAATATTTTAATATAATTATTGTAAAACTAATAATTTATTTATGGGTTTATTAAACTTATGTTTATATAGGTTTAATTTTTAGATGCTGTTGTAAAGTACTATGTCCTGTAACCATTGACTGAATAACACCTTAAGGTTATAATGTACGAACAATAATATTCAATTAAAATCCAGCTACAAGTTATTTGCCTGTATTAGGGCCTCAGACGGCCTAGTTGAACCTCACACCCCCAAAATTAAAAAATACCAAGGGCATGACAACACAGTTATGTGTGAGCATGAGCTGATTAGCCATTAATCCATTGAGATGTCTTATTTAAGGGGAATGAATGAGCAGTTAGAATTACATGGCCCTGAAGTAAGAACCAGATGCCAGGTATAGATTCAGTATAGCTACCCCCAATCTTAATGGGTCCAGAGCAAGAAGGGGGACACGATTGTGGGCGGGTTGGTGATTTTATGCATCATGGTGATTAAGCAGCCTTCAGTGGTGGTGATACACATGTTGACTGGAAATGATTCGACTTAATGTGCTATGTACGATTAATAAGAGTATGTACTATGTACTATAATAATATAATGTATGTGCTTATACACATAGGGCATATCATTAATGCATGATTAAACATAGCATATCCTTTATATCATATTGATGTGGTATTTGCTACCCACAAAATTGTGTGTCATTTGTTCAGTTTAGACGTTAAAACTTTATGATTAAGTTTTATTTTATGGTGTCTTCAGGAAATAGTTTATAGAGAATATCAGCTTTGGGTGCTGATGATGGGGCTGTTGTCTCTTTCCTGAGTCTCAGGAAAGTTTATAGCTTCCTTCACTGGTTTACAAAGCTAGGGTATTAAATTATACTATGGAGACTCTTCATTTTATAAGGTTCTTTTCAATGATACCTACGATTGGTATGACTGCTAGGAGTAGTGTAAAGTAAAGAATGGAGGCTACTTGTCCAATTAAAATAAAGGTGTGTTCTACAGGCTGTCCTCTAATTCAGGTTAATGTTAGGAGATAAGCCACTAGTAGTCAAAATACAATTTGACTTAGGGGTCGAAATATTATGGTTCATTGATTTGAGGTGTGTAGTATTGGAATAATTACTAGTACAAGGATTGATAAGATTAGTGCCAACACACCTTCTAATTTATTGGGGATTGATCGTAGGATTGCATATGCAAATAGTACCATTATGGCTTGATGTGGGGTGGTGTATTTAAGGGGTTTTCTGGTGTGTAATTGTCTGGGTATCCTAGTAGGTCAGGGGAGAATAACACTAGGATTATTAGTACTGTAACTATGAGAAAACGTCCTAGGATGTCTTTGTGTATTATGGGTGGAATGGAGTTTTACCTGAATCAGGTATGATTCCTGTTGCGTTATTGGAGCCTGTTTCATGTAGGAACAGGAGGTGTACTAGTACTAGGCCAAGAATGATCAAAAGAAGGATAAAGTGAAAGGTGAAGAATCGAGTGAGGGTTGCTTTGTCTACTAAAAAGCCACCTCAATTCATTCTACTAGGTCTGAGCCAATATAGGGAATAGTGGAGAGTAGATTTGTAATTACTGTTGCTCCTCAGAAGGATATTTGTCCTCATGGCAGTACATAGCCTATAAAGGCTCCTGCTATGACTGCAAATAAGAGAATAATTCCAATATTCCATGTTTCATTATAGGTGAAAGACCCATAGTACATGCCACATCCAATATGTATAAATAGGCAAATAAAAAATATTGATGCGCCGTTAGCATGTATGTATCAGATGATTCATCCATAATTAACATCTCAACAAATATGTGTGACAGATGACAATGTGGTTGTTGTACCTACTGTGTCGTGCATGGCTAGGAAGAGGCCTGTCAGTATTTGTAAGATCAAGCAGATTCCTAGTAATGAGCCAAAATTTCACCATGCTGAGATGTTAGAGGGGGTGAGAAGGTCAATGAAGGATTTATTGATGATTTTGAATAATGAGTGGGATTTTTGGATGTTTGTCATTAGGTTCTCATAGTTTAATTACAATGATGATTTTTCATGTCATAGGTCATGGTTTAAGTCCATGTGGGAATAATGATGACACATATTGTATTTATTTTAAGTATTATTTTTGTGATCAGTTTTGTGGGTTTTTCTTCAAAACCTTCTCCTATTTATGGGGGCTTGGTTTAATTGTGGCTGGTGGAATTGGGTGTGGTATTGCAGTTAATTCTGGAGGGGCTTTTTTAGGTTTAATAGTCTTTTTGATTTGGGGGATGTTAGTTGTTTTTGGGTACACAGCAGCTATGGCTATGGAAGAGTATCCTGAGGTTTGAGTATCAAATGTTGTTGTATTTGGTACTTTCATTGCTGGTGTAGTAATAGAGATGTTTTTGGTGTTTTTTATGTTAGAGAATGAAGAGTTGAGTGTTGTTTTTGAGTTTAATGGTCAGGGTGATTGGGTCATTTATGATACCGGAGACTCTGGGTTTTTTAGCGAAGAAGCTATAAGAATTGTTGTTCTATATAGTTATGGTACTTGGTTTGTTATTGTGACGGGATGGTCGTTGTTAATTTGTGTTGTTATTATCATGGAGGTTACTCAAGGTAATTAAATAGTAATAGAATTAAGATAATTGTTATTATGAATGATAGAAAGTAGAGTTTAATTAAGCCTTTTGACTTGATGTTAGTAAGGAGGCTTTTATTTGGAAGTATGAAATGGATTTTGGTAAAGCATTTTCTAGTCAGATTAGGTCTAGGAGGAGTGATGCTGATTTTTTACTTATTGTTAGAGTTCATGATGGTCATTAATGATGAATAATTGTGGGAAAGTTGCCTAGTAAGTTTGAAAATTTAAATATATTCGAAGGATTTTTGTGATATAAATTTTGAGATAGGTTACATAATTCTACTGCTAGAGTAAAGCCTAAAAGTGTAATAGAGCAGTAAATTTTAGGCAGTAGGGTATGGTTATTTGGGGGATGGTTATTGGGAGAATATTGTTGGTAATAAAAATATGGCAAAAATCCTCCCTAATATTAGGCGTTTGATTGAGTTTGTTAATGCTGGGTTGTTTTCATTAATATTATTTAAGCTAGTAAATTGACGTTGTCCGAGTAGTACAAAGAATATAACTCGAGTGCTGTAGGCGGCTGTTAGGGAGGTAGCTAGAAGAGTAATAAGGAGGGCTCAGGCATTTGTATACAACGTGTTGGCAGTTTTGATGATAAGGTCTTTGAAGTAGAATCCTGTGAGGAAAGGAGTTCCTGTTAGGGCTAGGTTTCCAATAATAAGGGCAGAAGTGGTAAAGGGAAGAGCATGAAATAGGCCTCCCATTTTGCGAATATCTTGTTCATCATTCAGGTTATGAATGATTGATCCCAAGCATATAAGTAATATGGCCTTAAAGAAGGCATGGGTACAGATATGTAGAAAGGCTAAATGTGGTTGGTTAATGCCAATGGTGACTATTATTAGGCTGAGTTGGCTTGAAGTTGAGAAAGCTACAATTTTTTCTATGTCATTTTGGGTAAGGGCACAGATAGCTATAGAGTTGTGATGGCTCCTAAACGTAGTTACTGTCTGAATTGTTTTATTGTTTTCTATTAAGGGATAAAATCAGATTAAAAGGAATACTCCTGCAACAACTATTGTACTAGAGTGGAGTAGTGCTGATACTGGGGTTGGTCCTTCAATAGCAGAAGGAAGTCAGGGATGTAGACCAAATTGTGCAGATTTTCTGGCTGCAGCTAGTAATAGCCCTGTTCAAGGAATGTTTGTGTTTTCAGGATTAAGAATAAAAATTTATTGAATAACCTATAATAATTTACTTAAATGTAAATGGACCAAATGCACAAATCAAAGGACATAGGGTGGCAGAATGGATAAATAAAAAAGACCCATCTATATGCTGCCTACAAGAGACTCATTTCAGAACTAAAGACATACATAGACTGCAAGTTAAAGGATGGAAAAGGATATTTCATGCAAATTATGGGGAGAAAAAAAGCAGGAGTAGCAGTACTTTTATCAGACAAAACAGACTTCAAAATGAAGGAAATAGACAAAAAAGGACATTATATAATGATAAAGGGATCAATTCAACAAGAGGCTCTAACAATCATAAATATATATATACCCAATATAGGAACACCCAAATATGTATTTAAAAAAAACACTAACAGACCTTAAGGGGGAAATAGCAAAACAATCATATTAGGGGATTCTAACACCCCTCTTACATCAATGGACAGATCACCCAGGCATAAAATAAGTGAGCAAAAAGAGGAATTTAATAATACATTAGACCACATGGACTTAAGTGATATATACATGATATTCCTCACAAAAGCAGCAGGATACATATTTTTATAAAGTGCACATTAAACATTACCATAATAGATCATACATTAGGACACAAATATAGCCTCAATCAATTCAGAAAGATTTAAATTTTATCAAGCACCATTTCAGATTATAGTGGTATGCAACTACAAATGAATTACCTGAGGAAAACAATAAAACACAAACACATGGAGGCTAAACAACATGCTTCTAAATAATCCATGGATCAATGAACAAATCAAGGAAGAAATCAAGCCATACATGAAAAAAAAATGAAAACAAAAGTATACAGCAGTAGAATATATATGGAGGCTGCAAAATCAGCTCTAAGAGGGAAGTACACAGCAATAGAGGCTTACTTCAAGAAACAAAAACAATACAAAATAAAAAGTCTAAACTAACAACCAAAGAAACTAGAAAAAGAAGAAGAAATGAAACCT
Source organism: Smutsia gigantea (assembly GCA_032199065.1). Lineage (NCBI taxonomy): Eukaryota > Metazoa > Chordata > Mammalia > Pholidota > Manidae > Smutsia > Smutsia gigantea. The sequence continues at coordinate 8,369 of JAVSCE010015970.1, forward strand.
AAAGTTAGTAGGAGGGATATAATAAAGATCAGAGCAGAAATAAATAAAATAGAGAATAATAAATCAATAGAAAAAAATCAGTGAAGACAAGAGCTCATTCCTTGAGAGAATAAACAAATAGAGAAACCCATAGCCAGACTTATCAAGAAAAATAGAGGATGCAAATAAACAAAATCAGAAATTAAAAAGGAGAAGTTACAAATGACTCCACAGAAATACAAAGAATGATTAGAGAATTCTATGAAAAAATATATGCACATAAATTGGACAACCTAGAAGAAATGGACAAATTCCCAGAAAAGTAAAACCTTCCAAGACTGACCCAGGTAGAAACAGAAAATATGAACGGACCAATTGCCAGTAAAGAAATTGCACTGGTAATCAAAAAACTCCCAAAAACAAAACGCTAGGAGCAGATAGTTTCACAGCTGAATTCTACCAAACATTTAAAGAAAGAATATGCATCCTTCTTAAACTATTCCAAAAAATAGAAGAGGAGAGAATATGCCAAACTCATTCTATGAGGCCAGCATCACTCTAATACCAAAACCAAACAAGAGACCCCCCCCCGCGACCGAAAAGTATAGATCAACATCCCTGAAGAACATAGATACAAAAACCCTCAACAAAATATCAGCAAACTGCATTCAAAAATACATAAAAAGAATCATTCATAAAAAACAAGTGGAATTTTTTTCAGGGATGCAAGGATGGAACAATATTCATAAAAAATTTCAATGTTATACAGCACATTAATGAAAGGAAGGATAAAAAGCATAGGCTCCTCTCAATAGATGCTGAAACAGCACTTGACAAAATTCAACATCCATTCATGAAATAAGCTCTCAACAAAATGCATATAGAGAGAACATACCTCAATATAATAAAGGCCATATATGACAAACCCACAGCTAACATCATACACAATGGCCAGAAGCTAAAAAATTTTCCTCTAAGATCAGAAAGGAGACAAGGATGTCCACTCTACCACTTTTATTCAACATAGTACTGAAAGTCAATGCTACAGCAATCAGACCAAGGAAAATAAATAAAAGGTATCCAAATTGGTAAGGAAGAACTAAAACTCTATTTGCAGATGACATGATACTATATAGGGAAAACCCTAAAGACAACAAAATAACTATTAGACCTAATAACTAGATTCAGCAAATTTTCAGGACACAAAATCAACATGAAGAAATCAGTTACAATCCTATATGCTAACAATGGACAGAAAGAAATCATGAAAACAATTCCATTGAAAATTACATTAAAAATAATAAAATATCTAGGAATAAAACTAACCAAGGAGGTAAAAGATCTGTACTCTGAAAACTATGAGACACTGATGAAAGAAACTGAAGAATACACATATCAATGGAAATCTATTCCATATTCCTGGACAGGAAGAATTACCATTGTCAAAATTGCATCCTGTCCAGCACAATTTAAGAGTCAATGCAATCCCTATAAAAATACCAATGGCGTTTTTCAGTGAACAATAGCAAGTAATCCTAAAATTTGTATGGAACCACAAAGACTCCAAATAGCCAAAGCAATCCTGATAAAGAGCAAAGCTGGGAGTATTATGCTTTCTGACTTCAAGCTATACTTCAAAGCTATAGTGATTAAAACAGCATGTGCTGGCACAAGATCTGACCCTTAGATCAATGGAATAGAATAGAGACCTCAGAAATGAACCCACACATATATAGTCACTTAGTATATGACAAAGGAGCCATGAATATACAATGGAGAAAAGACAGTCTCTTCAATAAATGGTACTGGAACAACTGGACAGCTACATGCAAGAAAATGAAACTGGATTGCTCACTCCATAAACAAAAGTAAACTCAAAATGGATTAAAGGCATGAAACCATAAAACTCTTAGAAGAAAACATAGGCAAAAATCTCTTGAACATAAATATGAACAATTTTTTTCTGGACAAATCTTCCTGGCAAGGGATACAAAAGCAAAAATAAACAAGTGGGACTACATCAAACTAAAAAGCTTCTATATAACAAAGAATACTGTCAACAAAACAAAAAGACAACTTACAGTAAAGGAGAATATATTGGTAAATGATATATCTGATAAGGGCTTAACATCAAAAATATATAGAGAACTCCTACATCTCAATAGCAACAAAAAAAATCACCTGATTAGAAAATGGGTGGAGGACCTGAGTAGACATTTTTCCAAAGAACACATACAGATGTCCAGCAGGCACATGAAAAGATGCTCCACATTACTAATCATCAGGGCAATGCAAATCAAAACCACAATGAGATACCAGTTAGAATGGCCACTATCCAAAGACAAGAAATAACAGGGGTTGGTGAGGATGTATAGAGAAGCAAACCCTCTTATGCTGTTGGTGGGAGTGTAAATTGGTGCAGTCACTACGACAAGTAGTATGGATATTCCTCAAAAAACTAACAATAGGGCCTTTATCTACCTTAACTTTGGCCTACTCTTCCCTTGGAGTTTATTCAAAAGAATTTTTTTAAAGCTAAAAATAGAAATATCACATGACCCATTAATTCTACTTCTAGGAATTTACCCAAAGACAAAATCTCTGATTCAAAAAATATATATGCACTCCTATGCTTAAAGTGTGGCTCATGTATACAATGGAGTTTTATTTAGCCATAAAAAATAAAGAAATCCTATTTGTGACAACATGGATGGACCTAGAGGGTATTAAGCCAAGTGAGATAAGCCAGGACAAGAAAGACAAATACCATACAATTTATCTTATATGTTGAATCTAAAACAACACATAACAAAATGAACAAAACAGTAGTGGACTCATAAACACTGAGAAGTAACTGGTGATTACCATGGGAGAGGGGTTGGTCTGGGTAGGTGAAATAGGTGAAGGGGATAAAGAGGCACAAAATCTCAATCATAATATAAATTAGTTCCATGAATGAAAGTACAGCATGGAGAATACCGTCAATATTCTGTAACATCTTTCTGTGTTGACAGACAGTAACTACACTAGTTGGGGTGAGGATTTAATATTGTATATAACTGTTGAATCACTACATTGTATACTTGAAACCAATATAATATTGTTTATCAACTATACTTCAACAGAACAAAATATGTCAGAAAAAAATGGAAGACCTGGATATATTTTTCCAAAGAAGATATACAGATGACCAGCAGACACATGAAAAGAAGCTCAACATCGCCAATCATCAGGGAAATGTATATCAAAACTACAATGAGACATTACCACACACCAGTAACAATGGGTAGTATCAAAAAACAAGAAATAACAAGCGTTGGTGACAATGTGAAAAAAAGGAAACCCTCATACACTATTGGTGGTTCTGCAAATTGGTGCAGCCAATATGGAATGCAATATGAAGGTTTCTCAAAAAGATAAAATAGAAATTCCATACAACCTTTTAATTTCACTTCTGGGAATTTACCCAAAGAAAACAAAAACACTAATATGAATAGATATATGCACTCCTATGCATATTACCTTGTTATTTACAACAGCAAGATATTTTAGCAACCTTTGTCCATCAATAAATGAATGAACAAAGGTGTGGTACATATACGTAATGGAATATTACTTGGCCATAAAAAAGAGTGAAATCTTGCCATTTTGCAACAACATGAATAGACCTAGCAGGTATTATGCTAAGTGAAATAAGGCATATAAAGACAAATAACATATGGTTTTACTTCTATATGGAATCTAAAAAAACAAACAGATGAACAAAGAAAACAGGAAAAGACTCAAACACAGAGGACACACTGGTGGTTGCCATGGTGGGGGGGGGATGGGTATAATAGGTGAAGGGGTTAAAAATGTACAAACTTCCAATTACAAAATAAGTTAATCACAGGGGTGAAAGTACAGCATAGGGAATATAGGCAATAATAATGTAATATCTTTGTATGATGATGAGTGATGTCAACTACATTTATTGGGAATATTTAGCATAAAATTATTGAATCATTATGTTCTATACCTAAAACCAGTATATTATATATCAACTATACTTCAATAAAAAATAGATAATATTTTTAAAACAATGAATAGATCATCTTGAGAATCAATAAGGAAATGGATTTGGACAATACTATAGACAAAATTGAGCTAACAGATATAAACAGAACATTCTATCCAAAAATAGCACAATATACATTCTTCTCAAGTACACACATAACACTTTCGAGAACAGATCATATTTACAAACAAGACAGTAAATTTAAGAAGTTTGAAATCATATGAATTATCCACTCTGACCACAGTGGTATGAAACTAGAAATTAATAACAGGAGGAATACTGGAAAACTCATGAATACATGGAAATTAAACAACATTGTCCTGAAAAATCAGTGGATCAAGGAATAAGTTAAAGGGAAACAAAAGTATCTTGAGTCAAATGAAAATGTAAACATAATATACCAAAAGTTATGGGATACAGCAAAATTCAATTTTAAGAGTGAAGTCTATAGTAATAAATACCTACATTAAGAAACAAGAAAGACCACAAATAACCTAACACCATGTCTCAAGGTCCTAAAAAAACAACAAACTGAATGCAAAATTAGCAAAAGGAAATAATAAATATTAGAGCAGAAATAAATGAAATAGAGAAGAAAACAATAGAAGAGATTAAAAACTAAGAGTTGTTGGTTCTTTGAAAGACAAAGAAAATTAACAAACCTTTAGCTAAACTAACCAAGAAAAAAGAAGACCCAAATCAACAAAATTATAAATGAAAGAGAAAACATTACAACTGATACCAAAGAATACTGAATATAAGAAACTACTCAAACAACTCTGTGCCAACAAACTGGATAATCTAGAAGAAATGGAAAAATTCTTAGCAACATACAACCTTTGAAGACTGAATCAATAGAAATATACTGAAAAAACAGAAAGTATGAATAGACCAATTATTAGCAAGGAGATGAATCAATAAACAAAGATCTCCCAATGAAGAAAATTACAGTGCCAGATGGTTTCATTAATGAATTTTAGAAAACATTTAAAGGCGAATTAATGCAAATCCTTCAAAAATCAAGAAGGAGGGAACACTTAAACTCATTTTATGAGGCCAACATTATCCTGATGCTAAAACCATAAGATGGACACTATAAGAAAACACAACTACAGGAAAATACCCTTGATGAATATACATGCAAAAAATCTCAATAAAATACTAGCAAACCAAATTAAGCAGCATATTAAAAGGATCATTTACCATGATCAAGTGGGATTTATCCCCAGGATACAAGGATGGTTCAACAAGCACAAATCAATAAATGTGATACCTCACATTAAAAGAATGAAAAAAGTCATATCTCAATAGGTGCAGAAAAGCATTTGACAAAATTCATTATCTGCTCATGATAAAAACTTCTAACAAATTAGTCATAGAAGGAACATACATTAATGTAAGGAAGGCCATATATGACAAGCCTACAAGTAACATCATATTCAGTAGTGATTTAAAAGCTTTTCTTCTAAGATCAGGAACAAGACAAGAGTGCCATTCTCACCACTACTATTCAAAATAGTCCTGGAAATACTAGCGAGAGCAATCAGCCAAGAAAAAGAAATAGAAGGCATTAAAATTGGAAAAAGAAGTGAAGTTGTCTCTATTTGCAAATTTTATATATAGACAATGTAGACTCCACAAAAAACTATTTGATCTAATCATGTATTCATTAAAGTTACAAGATACAAATTAACATACAAAAATTGTTCACTTTTTTGGAGGGGATTTGTTTTTATTAAAGGATTATTGACATACACTCTTATGAAGGTTTTACATGAAAAAACAATGTGGTTAATACATTTACCCTTATTATCAAGTCTCCACCCATACCCCAATGCAATCACTGTCCTGTCCATCAGTGTAGTAAGATGACACAGATTCACTATTTCCATTCTCTGTGCTACACTTTTTTCCCCTTGATCCCCCACACCATGTGTACTAAACATAATACTCCTCAATCCCCTTCTCCCACTCTCCCCACCTGCCCTCCCACACCCCACCCCTACGGTAACCACTAGTCCTTGGAGTCTCTAAGTCTGCTGCTACTTTGTTCCTTCAGTTTTGCTTCGTTGTTATATTCCACAAATGAGGGAAATCATTTGGCACTTGCCTTTCTCTGCCTGGCTTATTTCACTGACCATAATATCCTCCAGCTCCATCTATGCTGTTGCAAATGGTAGGATTTGTTTCTTTCTTATGTCTGAAGAGTATTCTATTGTGTATATGTATCACCTCTTCTTTATCCATTCATCTACTGAAGGACACTTAGGTTGCTTCCATATCTTGGCTATTGTAAAAAGTGCTGCAATGAACATAGGGGTGCACATATCTTTTTGAATCTGAGAAGTTGAATTCTTTGAGTAAATTCCAAGGAGTGGGATTCCTGGGTCAAATGGTATTCCTATTTTCAGTTTTGTGAGGAAACCCCATATTGCTTTCCACAATGGTTGAACTAGCTTACATTCCCACCAGAGTGTAGGGGGGGGGGGTCCACTTTCTCCGCCTTTGTTGTTCTTAATCTTTTCGACGCTGGCCATCCTTACTGGTGTGAGGTGATATCTAATTGTGGTTTTAATTTGTATTTCCCTGATGATTAGTGATGTGGAGCATATTTCATGTGTCTGTTGGCCATCTGAATTTCTTCTTTGGTGAACTGTCTCTTCATACCCTCTGCCCATTTTTTAATTGGGTTATTTGCCTTTGGGTGTTGAGGCGTGTAACTTCTTTATATATTTTGGATGTTAACCCCTTGTCAGATATGTCATTTACAAATATATTCTCCCATACTGTAGGATGCCTTTTTGTTCTGCTGATGGTGTCCTCTGCCGAACAGAAACTTTTTAGTTTGATGTAGTCCCATGAGTTCATTTTTCCTTTTGTTTCCCGTGCTCGAGGATATGCGTTCAGGAAGAAGTTGCTCATGCTTACATACAGGAGATTTTTGCCTATGTTGTCATCTAAGAGTTTTATGGTTTCATGACTTACACTGAGGTCCCTGATTCATTGCAAGTTTACTTTTCTGTATGGGGTTAAACAATAATCCAGTTTCATTCTCTTGCATGTAGCTATCCAGTTTTGCCAACACCAGCTGTTGACGGGGCTGTCATTCCCCAATTGTATTTCCATGGCTCCTTTATCATATATTAATTGACCATATATGGTTGAGTTTATACCAGTGCTCTCTAGTCTGTTCAATGGGTCTATGGCTCTCTTCTTGTGCCACTACAAAATTGTCTTGATTACTGTGGCTTTGTAGTAGAGCTTGAAGTTGGGGAGCATAATCCCTCCAGCTTTATTCTTCCTTCTCAGGATTGCATTGGATATTTGGGGTCTTTTGTGGTTCCGTATGAATTTTAGAACGATTTTCTCTAGTTCGTTGAAAAATGCTGTTGGTATTTTGATAGGAATTGCATTGAATCTGCAGATTGCTTTACACAGGATGGCCATTTTGACAATATTAATTCTTCCCATCCATGAGCACGGGATGTGCTTCCATTTATTGGTATCTTCTTTAATTTCTCTCATGAGTGTCTTGCAGTTTTCAGAGTATAGGTCTTTCACTTCCTTGGTTAGGTTTATTCCTAGGTATTTTATTCCTTTAGATGCAACTGTGAATGGAATTGTTTTCCTGATTTCTCTCACTGCTACTTCATTGTTAGTGTATAGGAATGCAACAGATTTCTGTATATTAATTTTGTATCCCTCAACTTTGCTGAATTTAGATATTAGATCTAGTAGTTTTGGAGTGGATTCTTTAGGGTTTTTATGTACAATATTATGTCATCTGCAAACAGGGACAGTTTAACTTCTTCCTTGCCAATCTGGATGCCTTTTATTTCTTTGTGCTGTCTGATTGCCGTGGCTAGAACCTCCAGTACTATGTTGAACAGAAGTGGGGAGAGTGAGCAGCCTTGGCTTGTTCCAGATCTTAAAGGAAAAGTTTTCAGCTTCTCGCTGTTAAGTATAAAGTTGGCTGTGGGTTTGTCATATATGGCCTTTATGATGCTGAGGTACTTGCCCTCTATACCCATTTTGTTGAGAGTTTTTATCATGAATGGATGTTAAATTTTGTCAAATGCTTTTTCAGCATCTATGGAGATGATCATGTGGTTTTTGTCCTTTTTGTTGATGTGGTGGATGATGTTGATGGATTTTTGAATGTTGTACCATCCTTGCATCCCTGGAATAAATCCTACTTGATCATGATGGATGATCTTTTTGATGTATTTTTGAATCCGGTTTCCTTAATATTTTGTTGAGTATTTTTGAATCTATGTTCATCAGAGATATTGGTCTGTAATTTTCTTTTTTTGTGGTGTCTTTGCCTGGTTTTGGTATTAGAGTGATGCTGGCCTCATAGAATGAGTTTGGAAGTACTCCCTCTTCTACTCTTTGGAAAACTTTAAGGATAATGGGCATTAGGTCTTCACTAAATGTTTGATAAAATTCAGTGGTGGAGTCATCTGGTACAGGAGTTTTGTTCTTAGGTAGGTTTTTGATTATCAGTTCAAGTTCATAACTGGTAATTGATCTGTCCATATTTTCTGATTCTTTCTCGGTCAGCCTTCGAAGGTTGTATTTTTCTAGAAAGTTGTCCATTTTTTCTAGGTTATCCAGTTTGTTAGCATATACTTTTTCATAGTATTCTCTAATAATTCTTTGTATTTCTGTGGTATCTGATTTTTCCTTTTTCATTTCTGATTCTGTTTATGTGTGCAGACTCTCTTTTTTTCTTGATAAGTCTGGCTAGGGGTTTATCTATTTTGTTTATTTTCTCAAAGAACCAGCTGTTGCTTTCATTGATTCTTTCTATTGTTTTATTCTTCTTGATTTTATTTATTTCTGCTCTAATCTTTATGATGTCCCTCCTTCCACTGACTTTAGGCTTCATTTGTTCTTCTTTTTCTAGTTTCATTAATTGTGAGATTAGACTGCTCATATGGGATTGTTCTTCTTTCCTGAGGTAGGCCTGTATTGCAATATACTTTCCTCTTAGCACGGCCTTTGCTGAGTTCCACAGATTTTGCAGTGTTGAATTATTGTTATCATTTGTCTCCATATATTCCTTGATCTGTGTTTTTATTTGGTCTTTGATCCATTGGTTATTTAGGAGCATGTTGTGAAGCCTCCATGTGTTTGTGGGATTTTTCATTTTCTTTGCATAATTTTTTCTAGTTTCATACCTTTGTGTTCTGAGAAACTGGGTGGTACAATTTCAATCTTTTTCAATTGACCAAGGCTCTTCTTATGGCCAAGTATATTATCTATTCTTGAAAATGTTCCATGTGCACTTGAGAAAAATGTGTATTCTGCTGCTTTTGGGTGTAGATTTCTGTAGATGTCTGTTAGGTCCATTTGTTCTATTGTGTTGTTCAGTGCCTCTGTCTCCTTACTTATTTTCTGTCTGGTTAATCTGTCCTTCAGAGTGAGTGGTGTGTTGAAGTCTCCTAGAATGAATGCATTGCATTCTATTTCTCCTTTTAATTCTGTTAGTGTTTGTTTCACATATGTAGGTGCTCCTCTGTTGGGCACATTGATATTTATAATGGTTATATCTTCTTGTTGGATTGACCTTTTTGTCATTATGAAATGTCCTTCTTTGTCTCTTTTGACTTTCTTTGTTTTGAAGTCTATTTTGTCTGATACAAGTACTGCAACTCCTGCTTTTTTCTCCATTAGTTGCATGAAATATCTTTTTCCATCCCTTCACGTTTAGTCTGTGTATGTCTTTGGGTTTAAGGTGAGCCTCTTGTAGGCAGCATATAGATGGGTCTTGTTTTTTTATCCATTCAGTGACTCTATATCTTTTGATTGGTGCATTCAGTCCATGTACATTTAGGGTGATTATCGATAGGTATGTAGTTATTGCCTTTGCAGGCTTTATATTAATGATTACCACAGGTTAATGGTTAACTTCCTTACTATCTAGGAGTCTAACTTAACCCACTTAATATGCTATTACAAAGACAATCTAAAGGTTCCTTTTTTTTCCTTCCTCCATTTTCTTCTTCCTCCATTCTTTATATATTAGGTATCATATTCTGTACTCTTTGTCTATCTCTTGATTGACTTTGGGAATAGTTAATTTAGTTTTACATTTTCTTAGTAATTAGCTGTTCTACTTTCTTTACTGCGGGTTTATTACCTCTGGTGACAGCTATTAAACCTTAGGAACACTTACATCTATAGCAGTCCCTCCAAAATACACTGTAGAGATGGTTTGTGGGATGTAAATTGCCTCAGCTTTTGCTTATCTGAAAATTGTTTAATCCCTCCTTCAAATTTAAATGATAATCTTGCTGGGATAAGGTATCTTGGTTCAAGGCCCTTCTGCTTCATTGCATTAAATACATCATGCCAATGCCTTCTGGCCTGTAAGGTTTCTGTTGAGAAGTCTGATGATAGCCTGATGGGTTTTCCTTTGTATGTGATCTTATTTCTCTCTCTGGCTGCTTTTAATAGTCTGTCCTTATCCTTGATATTTGCCATTTTAATTACTATATGTCTTGGTGTTGTCTTCCTTGGGTCCGTTGTATTGGGAGGTCTGTGCACCTCCATGGCCTGAGAGACTATCTCCTTCCCCAGATTTGGGAAGTTTTCAGCAATTACCTCCTCAAAGACACTTTCTATCCCTTTTTCTCTCTTCTTCTTCTTCTGGTACCCCTATAATGCGAATATTGTTCTGTTTGAATTCGTCACACAGTTCTTTCAATATTCTTTCATTCTTAGAGATTCTTTTTTTCTCTCTGTGCCTCAGCTTCTTTGTATTCGTCTTCCCTAGTTTCTATTTCATTTATCGTCTCCTCCACCATATCCAATCTGATTTTAATACCCTCCACTGTGCTCTTCAGCGGTTGGATCTCCGACCAGAATTCATTCCTGAGTTCTTGAATATCTTTCCGTACCTCCATGAGCAAGTTAATTATTTTTATTTTGAACTCCCTTTCAGGAGTGTCATGAGGTCTATGTCGTTTAAATCTTTCTCAGGAGTTGTATTAATAATTTTACTGTGAACCAGGTTCCTTTGGCATTTTATATTTGTATATGGCACCCTCTAGTGCCCAGAAGCTCTACTCCTTGGAGCTACTCAGCCCCTGAAGCAATGTTGGAGGTCGCATGGGAGTGGTATTGGTGCCTTGGGGGAGGAAAGAGCTGTTTCCTGCTTCCCAGCTGCTAGCCTGTATCCACTGCCTGAACCAGTGGGCTGAGCACACAGGTATATGCGTCTATGTTTTGCATTTGTAGTTGCTGTAGACAGATCTTCCCTCTGGCTGGCCTAATGCCAGGGTAGGGTTTGCTGGTTTGTGAGCCAGGTGGGGCTGGCTGGGAAAAAGCACAGTAGGCTGTGTATCATGGAGGGGGTCCTTGGAGCTGTGTAGCCAGCCAGGGAGCTGGAGCACCTGAAGATCATCTAAGGAGGAAGATTTCTTTTTCCTCCATAAATATGAGAGTCTATATGGCAAAGGTCCCAACCTGCTGGGCAGAGTGCACCTGGACAATTTTTTCTACCTGTCCTCCTGAGCAGTAAGCTCTGTGCAATAGTTTCCCCTTTAGCAGCCCTCTTGCTAAGGGATTCCTTGTTAGGAAGTCTCTCAGACTGCCTGCCTCTCTTTTGTCCTAGAGCAGCCAGATATGGATCCTTGCTTTCCACAAGTCGCTGGAATCTCAGTCTCTCCAGGAATTTTGCCTGTCTTAGCTTTCCAACCCTGTAATCATGAGAGTATCATGCAAGCACCATGAAATATAGTTTTGTGCCCCCAGAGCAGATCTCTGGAGTTAGGTATTCAGCAGTCCCATGCCTCCACTCCCTCCCTGCTCCATTTCTCTTCCTCCTGCAGGTGACCTGGGGTGGGGGAAGGGCTTGGGTCCCGCTGGGCAACAGCTTTGGTACTTTACCCTGTTCTGTGAGGTCTGCTCTTTTCTCCAGGTATATGCAGTCTGGCACAGTCCTCTTTCCTGTTGCTCTTTCAGGATTAGTTGTATTAATTATATTTTCTATTATATGCGGTTTTAGGATGAAGCCTGCATCTCACCACTCACGCCACCATCTTTAATCCGGTCTCCATGGTAACATTTTTGTACATTAACAATGATTTATCTGAAAAATAATAAAAATACGGTCCCATTTATAATAGCATTAAAATCAATAAAATACTTAAGAATACATTTAACAAAGGATGTGAAAGATCTGTACACTGAAATCTGTAAGACATTGATGAATGAAATCAAAGAAAACACAAATAAATGGAAAGGTATTCCATATTCATGGATTGGGAGAATTAGTATTATTCAAGTATCCATAATACCAAAAACCATGTATAGATTCAATACAATCCCTATCAAGAGTCCACTGGCATTTCCACAGAGGAAGAAAAAACAGTCCTAAAATTTATATGAACCCACAAAAAATGCTGATTAGCCAAAGCAGTATTGACAAAGAACAAAGCATGTGGCGTCACGTTTCCTGATTCAAGTTATATTGTAAAGCTACAGTAATCAAAATAGTATGGTACTGGCATAAAACAGACACATAAATTAATGGAAAATGATTGAGTCCCAAAATAAACTCATAGTTATGCAATCAACTAATATCTGACAAGGGAGCCGAAAATGGAGAAAAGGAAATCTCTTCAATAAATGGTGCTGAGCTGGGAAAATAGGATGTTCACATGTTAAAAGAATGAAACTAGTCCACTATAATATAGAACTTACAAAAAATTAACTCAAAATGAACTAAAGACTTTAATGTAAAGGTGGAAATCATAAAACTCCTAGAAGGAAACATAGGGAGAATGGGCCTTGGCATGGGTTTTGGCACTGATTTTTTAAAATATAACATCTCATGCACAAGCAACAACAGCAAAAAACAAGTGGGACAACATCAAACAAAAGCGTCAAGGCAAAAGAAAGGATTAATAAAATGAAAACACAACTTAGAAAATGGGAATAAATATTTGAAATCCACATATCTGATAAGGAACTAATATTCCAAATATATAAAGAGCACAAATAACAAAAGCAAAAAATACAAATAATCCAATTTTTCAAATGGGAAAGGACCTACATAGATTTTTTCCAAAGAAGATATGCACGTGGCCAAGAATTACATGGAAATGTAAATCATAGAGAAATACAAATCAAAACCACCATCAGATATCACCTTATATTTGTTAGAATAGCTGTCATCAAAAAGCCAAGTGATAACAAATATTGGTGAGGATGTAGAGAAAAGGGAATTCATGCAATGTTGGTAGGATTGTAAATTACTACAGCAAATATGGAAAATAGTATGGAGTTTCCTCAAAATATTCAAAATAGAACTCTCATATGATCCTGCAATTCCACTTCTTGGAATACATTGAAGGAAATGAAAACACTTTGTTGAAGACATATCTGCACCCCCACATTCATAGCATCATTATTTACAATAGCCAAGACATGGAAACAACCTAAGTGTTCATCAACAGATGCATGGATAAAGAGGTTTTGGTGTAAAATGGGATATTATTCAGCCATAAAAAAGGAAACCCTGTTATTGGTGACAATATGGATGGACCTTGAGGGCATTTTGCTAAGTAGAGTCAGACAGAGAAAGACAAATAGTGTATGATCTCTGTTATATGTGGAACCTAAGAGAGAAACCAAACTCACAGAAAAGAAATAAGATATGTGGCTATCAGAAGTGGGAGCAGAGGGTGGGAGAACTGCGTGAAGGTAATCAAAAGGTACAAATTTCCAATTATAAGATAAATACTGAAGATGTAATGAACAGCATGACTATAGTTAACACTGATGTATAGTATATTTTAAAGTTGTTAAGAGTAGATCCCAAGAGTTCTCATCACTAGGAATTTTCTCTCTTTTTGTATGTATATTAGAGGATGGATGTTAACTAAACTAATTGTTGTAATCATATCACAATACAGGAAAGACAAGTCTTAAGTCTTATGCTGTGCCCCTTTAAACTTACACAGTGCTGCAGTTCAATTATATTGCAATAATACTGGGATAATTTTTTAAAGAAGCAAAATTTGAAAATTTAAAGATATGTAGAAATTAAACCACACAGTCTTGAAGAAGAATTGAGACAAAGAAGACATCCAAAAGGAAATTTTAAAATACCTCAAGACGAAAATGAAAACACAATATATCAAAACTTATGGGATGCAGCAAAGGCAGTACTAAGAGGGAAATTCATACTGATAAGCACCTACATTAAAAAAGAAGATCCCAGATAAACAACCTAAATTTACATCTCAATGAGTTAGGAAAGGAACAAACTAAGCCCAAAGAAAGGAAATAATAAATATTAGAGCAGATATAAATAAACTAGAAAATAGGAAACAATAGGAAAAATCATTGAAATTAAATTGGTTTTTTGAAAAAAAATTGATAAAACTTAAGCTAAGAAAAAATATTCAAATTAAAAAATACTAGAAGTGAAAGAAGATACACTACAACTAGTGCCACAGAAATATAAAGGATCATGAGACCACTGTGAACAATTATACACAAACTGAAAAACCTAGAAGAGTGGAAAATTTCCTGGAACATACAACCAACCAAGACTGAATCATGAAGAAATAGGAAGTACAAACAGATATATAAATAATATGAGATTGAATGAGTAATCAAAAACTCTCTACAAAAGAAAATCCAGGATCAGATGTCTTTACTAGTGAATTCTGACATTTAAAGAGGAATTAACACCAATGCTTCTCAAACTCTTCCAAAAAATTGAAGAGGAAGGAGCACTTTCAAACTCATTTCACGACACCAGCATTACCATGATGCAAAATCAAGACAAAGACATCATAAGAGAAGAAAAATACAGGCCACTATCCCAGAAAAACATAGGGCCAAAAATCCTGAACACATGCAAATCCATTAACGTGATACACCATATTAAGGGAATAAAGAATAAAGGATAAAAATCACACAATTGTCTTGATAGATGCAGAAAAAGCATTTGACAAAATTCAACACCCTTTCATGAAAAAAGTTTCAACAAACTAGGATTAGAAAGCACCTCAACATAATAAAGGCTATATATGAAAAGCCCACAGCTAACAACATACACAATGGTGAGAACCTGAAAGCTTCAGGAACTCAAAGATCAGGAACAAGGCAAATATCTCAAACAAATGGAAAGACACACTGGCTTACAGGATTAGAAGACATAATATTGTTAAAATGTCCATACTGCCCAAAGCAACTTACAGATTCAATGAAATGACATTTTACAAAAATAGAAAAAACAATTTTATAATTAATACAAAACAACAGAAGACCAAAAATAGCCAATAAATCCTGAGAAAGAAATAAAATACCTGGAAATAAACCTAACCAAGGAAGTGAAAAGACCTATACCCTGAAAATTGCAAGATACTCTTAAGATGAATTAGAGAGGACACAAATACACGGAAATACATCCCATGCTCTGGGGTAGGAAGAATTAATATTGTCAAAATGGCCATCCTGCCTAAAGCAATACACAGATTCAATGCAATCCCTATCAAAATACCGACAGCATTCTTCAACGAACTGGAACAAATAGTTCTAAAATTCATGTGGAATCACAAAAGACCCTGAATAGCCAAAGCAATCCTGAGAAGGACGAATAAAGCAGGGGGGATCTCGCTTCCCAACTTCAATCCCTACTACAAAGCCACAGTAATCAAGACAATTTGGTACTGGCATAAGAACAGACCCATAGACCAGTGGAACAGAATAGAGAGTCCAGATATTAACCCAAGCATATATGTTCAATTAATATACGATAAAGGAGCCATGGATATACAATGGGGAAATCACAGCCTTTTCAACAACTAGTTTTGGCAAAACTGGACAGCTACATGTAAGAGAATGAAACTGGATCATTGTCTAACTCCATACACAAAAGTAAACTTGAAATGGTTCAAAGACCTGAATGTAAGTCATGAAACCATTAAACTCTTAGAAGAAAACATAGGCAAAACTCTCTTGAATATAAACATGAACAACTTCTTCATGAACATATCTCCATGGGCAAGGGATACAAAAGCAAAAATGAACAAGGGGGACTATATCAAACTAAAAATCTTCTGTACAGCAAAGAACACCATCAGCAGAACAAAAAGGCATCCGACAGTATGGGAGAATATATTCATAGATGACATATCCGATGAGGGGTTGACATACAAAATATGCAAAGAGCTCATGCACTTCAACAAACAAAAAGCATATTATCCAATTAAAAAATGGTTGGATGATCTGAACAGACACTTCTCCAAAGAAGAAATACAGATGGCCAACAGGCACATGAAAAAATGTACCACATTGCTAATCATCAGAGAAATGCAAATTAAAATCACAATGAGGTATCACCAGTTGGGATGGCCAACATAGAAAAGACTAGGAACAACAGATGCTGGCAAGGATATGGAGAGAGGGGAACCCTCCTACACTGCTGGTGGAAATGAAAACTTGTTCAACCATTGTGGAAAGCAGTATGGAGGTTCCTCAAAAAACTCGAAATATAAATACCATTTGACCCAGGAATCCCACTCCTAGGAATTTACCCTAAGAATGCAGCAGCCCAGTTTCAAAAAGACAGATGCACTCCTATGTTTATCGCAGCACTTCAATAGCCAAGAAGTGGAAGCAACCTAAGTGTCCATCAGTATATGAATGGATAAAGAAGATGTGGTACATATACACAATGGAATATTATTCAGCCATAAGAAGAAAACAAATCCTACCATTTGCAACAACATGGATGGAGCTAGAAGGTGTTATGCTCAGTGAAATAAGCCAGGCAGAGAAAGACAAGTACCAAATGATTTCATTCATCTGTGGAGTATAACAACAAAGCAAAAACCAAAGGAACAGAACAGCAGCAGACTCACAGAACTCAAGAATGGAGTGACAGTTGCCAAAGAGAAAGAGACTGGGTAGGATGGGTGGGAAGGGAGAGATAAGGGCAAAAAGGGGCATTGCGACTAACACACATAACATGGGGGGGGACACGGAGAGGCAGTATAACACAGAAAAGAGAAGTAGTGACTCTATAGCATCTTGCTACACTGATGGACAGTGACTGTAATGGGGTATGTGCTGGGGACTTGATAACGGAGGGAATCTAGTAGCCATAATGTTGCTCATGTAATTGTATATTAATGATACCAAAAAAAAAATCCTGAGAAAGAACAAGGCCAGAGGCATCACACTTCCTGATTCAAATTACATTACAAAGCTAGAGTAATTTAAAATGTAGTAACACTGAGTAACAGAAGCCATATACAAAATGTCATATATTGTATGATTTAATTTATATTAAATATTTAGAATAGGTAAATCCATAGAGACAGAAAGCAAATTGGTTGTTGCCAAGGGCTGATGGGAAAGGTAAATGAGGAGTGACTGTTTAATGGGTATGGAGTCTCTTTGTAGGGTGATGAAAATATTTTGGAACTAGATAGAAGTGATGTTTTCACAGTATTGCAAATGTACTAAATACCACTGAGTTGTACACTTTAAAATGGTTTTATGTTATATGAATTTCACTATGGTTTTAAAAAAGCAGCAGAAAAACAAAGTGGAAGAGAAATCTAGTCATCCTAAAGACCTCTCTATGATGTATCCAAATGAAAGTGCATGATCTGAAAACAGTGAAAGACGGTGGGGTGGTTAAGATTGCTGGATTAAGAGTCTAGAAATCAGGGTTTAGGCCCCACTATTAATTAGCTACATAAGCTGAGACAAGTTATGTAGCATCTTTAGGTATTTGCTTTTGCATTTTCAATATTAGAAGTCTCAAATTTGCTGCTCGTATCATTAAAAAGTTTCATAAGAGAAACCCACAAAAAGAGTTCTACATAAGATGCATACACACCAAACATATTCACCGAACCTCACGGACTTTTTGACAGAATGAGTCAATGACTTGGAAATACCTGAGGTTAAAGAACTAACTGAATTCAAAATAACCAAAGTTTTGTCTTCCCCTTTCATTCATTTAGAAAGCAATTATTTAGCAAGTATTATATGCAAAAATGTGCTGGATACTAAGTATACACAGATAAGTAAGACAGTATCTTCTTGACAGCCATCTAATCTAGTGGGGAAAACAAGTAAACAGATAATTGGAGTAAGATGAAGAAATATGATATAGAATTCAATGGGATGCTGTGGGATCACACAGGTGTATGATCTCATTCAGTCTGGAAAGATTTCTGGAATGAAGTAATAAACGTTAGCCTGTCAAAATAATGAGTAGGGAAGACTGGATCTGAGAAGATGGGAACAGCACAAATAGAGATACAGATGCCTTAAACAAAATTGTCTCTGTAGGGAACTTCAAGCTGTTCAGTGTTGCTGGAGCATAAAGAGCAAGACAGAGAGTGTCAAAAATAAGGTTTATGAGATAAGCAGGGCCAAAATCATGAAGGGCATTGTGGGCCCTGAAAGGAGTTTGACTTTATCTTAAGGGCAATGGGTAGCTATTGAAGGGTTTTTAAGTATCCAGAATACCACAGTCAGATTATATTTTAAGATTATTTTGGCAGTAGAGGGAGCAGAGATTGGAGGCAGAGACATTAGGAGACATCACAATAGTTCAGGTATGAAGAGAAGAGAGTTTGAATTAAGGCAGTGAAAATGGAAAGAAGTGGATGGACTTGAAATATAATTAGGAGATAAAAACCAGTAGGACTTGCTGATGGACTGATCTGACAGGTAAGAGAAGGAGGCAATTCAAAGATGACTCTAGTTTCTAGATTGACTGGATAGAAAATGGCATCACCAAGTGAAACTGAAAACTTGGGAGTATAATCAAGTTTAAGGGGTTATATGATGAGTTCCACTTTAAACATATTGAGTTTATGATGCCCATGGTGTACATCTAGGAGGCAGACAGCTTGATATGATATATTAAATTATAGCTTAGAGATGAGGATAGGCCTATAGAATCATGCATGACCAGAATATAAATGGCCATTGAAAGAGTGGATGCCTCAGGAGGATATGCTAAATGTTCTTTGTAGAATCTTCTAGCTCCAAGATTCAGAATCCTTCATAATTTCTCTTCTATTGCCCTTCCTTTGGAAGAAATTTATATAAGTGGAAGTAGTGAGTTTTTAGGAAAGAACTGAATTGCGTGAAAATGACAACTTATTGGGTCATAAATGGAACAGTGTTCTTGATAGGAAGGGAGTGTAGGCAAAAAAAAAAATAGGTTTAAGATCTTCTGGTAATGCTGGAAAATAAAGTTGGTCAGCTATTGGCACAGATATACAAAGCTACAAACAGGCCATCTAGATCTGGATGTTGAACCAGACAAGAGATTGTCCCTACCATTGACCTGGAATGTCACATTAGCACCAGATGCTGTTACCTTGGGTTTCATGCCTGGGAACTGCCAGTACCATGGCCTGGGAACTATATTTGGAAGGCCATGTCCATGGCTTCTCTGTCCCACCTTCACGTAGAGGAAACTCACTTGGCTGATTTTTGGAAACACTCTCTAGAAGGAATGTGAAGTAGGTTTCTAGTCTTGCTCTGCTTAGACATAAATTAAAATCTTGTTTGTTCAGAATGACTACTGCCCATCCTGCCAGAAAATCCACTTTGCTCTCTGGGGTGTGCAGCCTCCATTTATTGGTTATTTTGTTGGGCACGGGTTCACACTGTGCTTTGTTCTCATTGCTCTGCCACTCCCACGGACTGGCTGCTGAGCAAACCAAAAAATGACCCCTGCTTCAGTCTTCTTCCAATTCTATTGATCTCTCTTCATTGTCTTTGGATGATGTGACCAAACTCCAGAGTGACAAGCTCTTCCCAGGCCCTGGAGACAGAAAATCCAGCTGCAAGGCTTGGCCCCACCCAGCAATGGCAGTACAGTTGGGGACTTGGAGCTCTGAAAATCTGGCTCTCCCAGACTGCTTTGAGCACCAGAAAGGCTGGCCCTGTTGGAAGGCAGAGCAGGAAACTGCCTACAAGGAATTTAAGGGGAACAAAAAGTTCCCTATATCCCAAAACATTTCCATTTACCCACCTTCTCTTTTCTGGGCCTCACTTTCCTCAATAAGCTACATAAGGAGGGAATTAAATGAGATCATCTCTATGGCCCCTTCTGACCATAACATTCTATATTACTTTGACCCAAATTCAAGCTGAAATGTTAATTTGCAGCAGCTACCATTTAATTTGCTAATATTTGTTGATTCATTTGTTTGAATTGACTAGGTATCAATGGAAAGAAAACAAGCCAGGGACATGGATAAGTCACACAGATGTCCCAAAGACACAGAAAACTTTCATTAAAATTCTAACACGACAACCAGATTAAAGAGGTCTCATCCTCTTTTTTCCCCTGGTTTTCTCATCCCTATCTTACTTCCTTCTCCTCCCAACCACTGACCATCTTGGCTAGGAGAAGGCAAAAGCCAAGTAGAAGATAGAGAGGCACACTTGGGAAGATGGAAAGCACAATCCAGGCTGAGGAAATAAACCAAAATCCTAGATTAATTTTTTTCTGAAGAGGTCCAGACTGAGGCCCCAGACAGCGCAGCTCCAGGGTGCTATACATTGGAGGAGCAGAAGGTGATCTTCCCCAAGGGAGGTGAGATATATTTCCAGAGGCCTAGGAAAAGAGCCACTAGTGTGATCTCCTTTCTCAGAGAAGAGGGAAAGGCAAGAGCCCGAAATTCCAGATACCATACCCTGGTTTCCTAGGATACCCAAGGAAGGGATCCTATGATAATAATGGCACCTAACATTTATTAGCACTTACTGTGTGCCAGGTTATGTTTTAAGTGCATCATATAAACTGAAACAGTTAATTCTTATAACAATCCTATAAAGCAAATACTATTATTATCCCCGTTTGCTAGATAAAGACACTGAAACACAGAGAAGTTAAGTAATTTCCTTGAGATCACACAGCCAGGAAAAGGTGGGTCCAGGATATAAACCCAGGCACTCTGGTTCCAGGTACTATGCTCTTAACCCAACCATAGAAGCTAAGTATCCTCCCTAAGAGCTGGGAAGATCCTTAAGGACCATCAAAGTCCCTCGCTTCATTTTATATATGAAGGAACTGACACTTTAAGAAGGGAACTTGTTGAATGTCACAGAGTGAGCAAGTGAAAATATAGTGGACCTTGAAGCAGAGCCCTGATCTTCTCCCAATCAGTACTCTTTCCACTATTGCTTCTAATCCTTTATCAGGCCTCTTGCTTGAATTGCCTCCCTGCTGACACTACCGACATTTCTGTAGTACAAGTCATTTTCTTTTCTTTCCAAACTATAAATGAAACTAGAACTGGCTCCAATCAAGTATTTTCCAAATGATTAGATCCCTATATCCCAATATCACTTCTGTGGGGTTTACTGATAGAATACAAAACCAGTATTTTCCATCCATAAAGACATCAACACCCAACCATGCCAAGGCCCCAAACTTCAAAGCAGATGTGTTCAATGATGTATGAGGCCCACCTCATGTTCAGACAGATTCATAGATTCAAATCTGAACTTTTTAAGGGTCATTCAGGGGAACCAATACCAAGTCCAGGTGGAAGAATTCTGCCTGATTCACTGAGAAGTGACAAGTAGAGTTTGTGAAAGTGGAAAATGGGGTTAGGCAGTGGGCTCTGTAGGGACTGGCGCTAGTCTGGCTTATAATGTCACCAATTTGTGCTTGCCAATGTCAAGGAGATTGACAGTCCAGTTTCTTCAAAGGCCCAAGCTCCTCTTCTGTTGGGATGGGGTTGTTCATGGCTCACTGCCTCAAGATGTCTGATTTCACAAAACCATCCACCCCACCCCACTCCCCACTCCACCCTTCTGATGGGTGGGGAAGTCAAAAGGCTCTAATATATATGGGAAGTTTTAAAGGTCTCCTGTGGGGCTGAGCCTTGGACCTACATGAGGCACTTTGTCCATTACCCAATTCCTTTATGAGCCTCTGAGCTGAGCATACAACACTGAGCCTAGTGAAACAGGGCAGACCTACACCCCTTGAAGGTGTGAGATAGGAGTCGAAGAGGTTTGTAAATGCAGAAGCATAGGTAAAAAGGGAAACCTTCTCCAATCAAGGAAGAAGATTGCTCCCAGGAGGCTGTTTGATGTCCCAGGGCAGTATTAGTGCCACCTTCTATCACACTCAGACTTCCCACTGCATGAGCTTTGTATAAAACCTTCCTACAGTAAAAGTGGAGAAAATGGTTGATTCCGAAGCAGCTATGAGGTAAAGTAAAAATATATACCTCATTCACTTACACATTCATTCATTCAGGCAGTTATCCAAACAACAGTTATTCTGTACCTACTGTATGCAAAGTATCTTGCAGCATAGAAATATACAAGGTAGGGGCTCATTCTCAAAAGTCTTATACTCACAAGGGGACATGGCTTATACACATTCCCAAAGACCACCCAGTTGTACATAGAAATGGCTTTTAAATGGTGTAAATGACAAAAGCCATCTTCCAATTTGAAGGACCTTTAGAAAGAACCATTTATTTTATTTGGAAGAGGAATCTCTTTTTATTGAAATATAGTTGATATATACACTATTATATTGGTTTCAGGTGTATAACACAGTGATTTGACAATTATACATATTACTAAATGCCCAACATGAAAAATGTCATCATAAAAAGATACTACAATATTATTCACTATGTTTCTTATGCTGTACTTTCAGCCTCAGGACTGATTTATTTTATAATTGGAAGTTTATACTGCTTTATCTCATTCACCTGTTTCACCCACCCACACAACCCCTACTTCTATGGCAACCACTAGTCTGTTCTCTATGTTTATGAGTCTATTTCTGTTTTGTTTGTTTATTTGTTTTGTTTTCTAGATTCTACATATAAGTGAAGTAAAATGGTATTTTCTGTCTGACTTAAATCACTTAGCATAATACCCTCTAGGTCCATCCATGTTGTTGCAAATGACAAGATTTCTTTTTTTTATAGCAGAATCATATATTCGTGTGTGTGTGTGTGTGTGTGTGTGACATCTTCTTTATCCATTCATCTATTGGTGAAAACTATGGTTGCTTCCATATCTTGGCTATTGTAAATAATGCAGAAATAAACATAAGACTGCATATATCTTTTCAAGTCAGTTATTTTGTTTTCTTTGGGTAAACCCCCATAATTGGAATTTTTGGGTCATACGGTATTTCTATTTTTAGGCTTTTGAGGAACTGCCTCCCACAGTGGCTGGACCAATCTACATTCCCATTAATGGTGTAGAACTGTTCCCTTTTCTCCACATCCTCACCAACACTTGTTATTTCTTGTCATTTGGATAGTAGCCATTCCAACAGGTGTGAGGTGATATCTCATTGGGGTTTTGATTTGCATTTCCCTGATGATTAGTGGTGTTGAGCATCTTTTCATGTGCCTCTTGGCCAACTGTTTGTCTTCTTTGGAAAATGTATATTCAAGTCTTCTTGCCCATTTTTTAATTGGGTCATTTGGAAGGTTGTTTTTGTGTGTGTGTGGTTGTTGAGTTGTATGAGCTCTTTATGTATTTCAGATATTAGCCCTTATCAGACACATCATTTGCAAATATATACTCCCATTCAGTAGGTTGCCTTTGCATTTTGTTGTTGGTTTCCTTTGCTGTGCAGAAGTTTTTAGTTTGAGGCAGCTCCACTTGTTTATTTTGGCTATTGTTTCCCTTGACTGGAAAGAAATATTTAAAAGGACGATTTAATTAAACCTCTTTATTGCATGACACAAACCCAGAGAAGGAAAAAATATTCTCAGGATTATATTGCCAAGTAATAATAGAGTTTATATGTATACTAGGACTTCAAAGGACTCAAAAATTACCCTTATTTGGTATGGCAAGACAAAGCTTCACAGGAGTTTTGAATTCATATTTAAAGAACAGGTAGGATATTTTTTCCCCAACATTTTCTTATGAAAAACTTTAAACATACAGACAAGGTCAGCTACATAATTTGTGGGGCTGAATGAAAAATAAAAATTTGGGGCTCATCATTCAAAAAGCAGGGGGAAAGTCCCAAAAAATGTACTAAAATATAAGGCAGTTTGCATTTTCCTGTGAATGCATGCATGCTCTTTCACTCACTCATTCTCTTTCTCTTTCTCTCTCAAATTGTTATGGTGTTTCTATTTGTTATTTCATATTATTCTAAGTAGATAATAATTAAAACTTTAAGTTATTAACATGAACTTTATGTTCATATTTATATTTTACAATATCAGTTTTAAATAAGTAAAAGATCATTTAACTTATATGCAGAATCAGTGAAATTATGCAATTCATATTTTATAGCTCTAACACTGAAAGGTATTTCATTCTTATCAAAACAGTGAAAATGTTGCACAAAACTAATTCAACTGTTCTTTATTTCACTTATTTACCTGCACACATTCTGCCAACATTCTCTACCTTTGGTTTACTGATGAGTAAGGATGGAGTAAAATAAAAAGGAACTATGGGTTGCATTATCTTTCTCTTTAATTCTATATTATCATATAAAAGTACTTGGCAAATACAGGGAAGTAACATGAGTAAGAAAAAATATGATAAGGTTCCTTGATTGTTCATATTTCTTAGAATGCCATTGCCTTTTTACATTCAAAGCAAGCTCTGGCTGAAAGGCAAAGCATAGCCTCCTGGGGTTATCAATGCCTCCACTTAATCATGCAAGTAACTTATTTATCTTGTATTTGATTTGAATCTTGCTAAAATTCCACATGTTGTGAGTACACTGGAATTCTGTGCTCATGGAACATTGCAAACACCATATGCAAATGTGTGGCAAGGAACAGTAGACACACATATTATGTATATCTACTCTGACATGTGCATGATTCATTGTTCCGCTGGACTTCATATACAAAACACAAGTTCAAAGATGAAATTATTGATTGGTGGTGGAAATGGTGGAAGAGTAGGACATCAAGGTGGAAACCTTCTTCCACATACACACCAAGGAAGCAACTACAGCAAATACAACTAACCCTGAAGACAACCTGAAGACTGCAAAACAAAACAAACCATTTATACATGGTGAAGAAGAGAAGACCACATTAAGAAGAGTATGGTGGCAGATCCATGATGGATCAGGACCCAAGCCCTTCCCCCATCCCAGCTCACAAGTGGGAGGGAAAGGAATGGAGCAGGGAAGGGATATGCATTCAGGAATCCTACACAACCAGCCCTACAGATCTGCTCTGGGGACCTGAGTCCACATTGCACTGCGCTTTGTTGATAAACAGGGCTGGACACCAGGGAGAGGTGGAGCACTCTGGGAGGCTGAGACTCCTGCCACTTGTGAAGGACAGTCATGACCTGTCAGTTCTGTGGACACACAGGTGGTAGTTTGAAAGTTTTACCAGCAGCAGGAAGTGCTCCAGAGGAGTGGGGGTTGTAGGGAACTCTCTCCAGAGGAGAAAAGGAAAGTTGACTATGCTTCTCCAGCCCTTCACCAGCCAAACTGGTCAGGCGTTCCAGGGAGCCACCTCCAAGTGTTCCATCTCATTCACTGGCAGCTCATTCCACAGCATGCTCCCCGATATACCTGCCTTCCCAGCCCACTAAGCCCAGCAGCAGTCAGACTTTGCTCTCCGGCAGATGAAAGGAGATTTCACTGCCTGGTAGGCAGAGGGAGGCTTTCCCAGTTTTTCCAGCCCTCCTTCAGCCCAACTAGTGGGGTTCCTGTGGGAGCCAGCTCCAAACAATCTCCCTTACTGGCAGCTTAGCCCCACAGTAGTGCTGTCCTGCACACTCTCCTATCTGCCCCACCTGGTTGACCCAGCAAGGGTCAGATTTACTGCCTGGCAGTCAAAGTGAGGATTTGATGGTGCTCTCTCAGTCCAACTGGTGAGGTGCCTGAAGGAAACAGCCCCAAAACTCCACCTCCATTGCTGGAGACTAAGCTGCACAGTGGCACTCCCCTGCACACCCACCTGCCCACCCCACCAAGCCCAGCAGCAGCCACCATTGCTGCCTGGCAGGCAGTGGGTGGCCCACCCACAATGATCCCAAAGGAAGAACCACAGGGCACAGAAAGAGCACTCAGAGGTGACCTGCAGATTCTGCTGAAAGAGATCAGCCTTTGTTGGCAGACTGGCAGAAATGTGACCACACCCACAGCCCAAAAACAGGAAATGTGGCTCCACCACAAAGGAAAACCAGGCACTAGTGACCAAAGAGACTTGAGCTTTTCAGCACCACACCACACCTACTTCATAAATTCATTACTTTGGAGACCAGGAGTCATAGCAGATCTATCTAATACAAAGGAAGAATCACAAAAACCCAGACAAAATGAGAATAAAAAACACACCAGAAAAAGGACTACATAAAACAGAGATTGACAACATTCTTGATAAGGAGATTTAAAAAAACAGTCCTAAAGAGGCTCACTAAACCGGGGAAAATAATTGATTATCTCAATGAGAATTTCAACAGAGATAGAAAATATGAAAAACAGCCCCTTAGAGCTGAAGAATACAACAACTGAAATGAAAACTATGATGAAGGGAATGAATAGCAGACTGCTGGAAATAAAGGAAAGAATCAATGAGATGGAAATTACAGAACAGGAAAGCAATGAAGCTGAGGAACCAAAAGAAAAAAGAATTTCTAAAAATAAGAAGATGCTAAGGGAGGTGTATGAGAGCTGCAAATGAAACAATATCACATAATATGGGTCCCAGAAGAAGAGGGAAACAAAGAAGTAAAAAGTCTCTTTGAAGAAATAGTAGCTGAAAAATTCCCCAATCTGGGGATCGAAATAGACACCGAGCCCCTGGACATACAGAGACCACCTAACAAAAGGAACTCAAGGAAAACAACACCAAGACATATACTAATTAAAATGGCAAAGACTAAAGATAAAGAGATAATCCTAAAAGCAGCAAGAGAGAGGCAGACAGATAACTATAAAGAAACTCCATAAGGCTATCAGCAGATTCTCAGCAGAAACTTTACAGGTCAGAAGGGAATTCCATGAAATATTTAATGTATTTAAAGAAAAAACCTACAATCAAGAATCCTCTACCCAGCAAGGTTATCATTCAAAATTGAAGGAGAGATTAAAGGTTTCCCAGGTAAATGAAGGTTAAAGGAATTCACCATCATAAAATGGCATTATAGGATGTTATAGGGACTTCTGTACATGGAAATGTTTTTAAGCATAAATTTTTTTTTTGGTATCATTAATCTACAATTACATGTGCAACATTATGGTTACTAAACTCCCCACTTCATCAGGTCCCCCCCACTTACCCCATTACAGTCACTGTCCATCAGCGTAGTAAGATGCTATAGAATCACTACTTGTCTTCTCTGAGTTATACAGCCCTCCCCGTGTGCCCCCCCAACATTACGTCTGCTAATCGTAATGCCCCTTTTTCCCCCTTATCCCTCCCTTCCCACCCATCCTCCCCAGTCCCTTTCCCTTTGGTAACTGTTAGTCCATTCTTGGGTTCTGTGAGTCTGCTGCTGTTTTGTTCCTTCAGCTTTTTTCTTTGCTCTTATGCTCTTCATATGGGTGAAATCATTTGATACTTGTCTTTTTCGGCTTGGCTTCTTTCACTGAGCATAATACCCTCTAGCTCCATCCATGTTGTTGCAAATGAAAGGATTTGTTTTCTTCTTATGGCTGAATAATATTCCATTGTGCATATGTACCACATATTCTTTATCCATTCATCTACTGATGGACACTTAGGTTGCTTCCATTTCTTGGCTATTGTAAACAGTGCTGCAATAAACATAGGGGTGCATCTGTCCTTTTCAAATTGGGCTGCTGCATTCTTAGGGTAAATTCCTAGGAGTGGAATTCCTGGGTCAAATGGTATTTCTATTTTGAGTGTTTTGAGGAACCTCCATACTGCTTTCCACAATGGTTGAACTAATTTGCATTCCCATCAGCATTGTAGGAGGGTTCCCTTTTCTCCACATCCTCGCCAACATTTGTTGTTGTTTGTGTTTTGGATGTTGGCCATCCTCACTGGTGTGAGGTGATATCTCATTGTGGTTTTAATCTGCATTTCTCTGATGATTAGCGATGTGGAGCATCTTTTCATGTGCCTGTTGGCCATCTGAATTTCTTCTTTGGAGAAGTGTCTATTCATGTCCTCTGCCCATTTCTTAATTGGATTATTTGCTTTTTGTTTGTTGAGGTGCGTGAGTTCTTTATATATTTTGGAAGTCAACCCCTTATCGGATACGTCATTTATGAATATATTCTCCCATACTGTAGGATGTCTTTTTGTTCTACTGATGGTGTCCTTTGCTGTACAGAAGCTTTTCAGCTTGATATAGTCCCACTTGTTCATTTTTGCTTTTGTTTCCCTTGCCCAGGGAGATATGTTCATGAAGAAGTCGCTCATGTTTATGTCCAAGAGATTTTTGCCTTTTTTTTTCTAAGAGTTTTATGGTTTCATGACTTACATTCAGGTCTTTGATCCATTTTGAGTTTACTTTTGTGTATGGGGCTAGACAGTAGTCCAGTTTCATTCTCTTACATGTAGCTGTCCAGTTTTGCCAACACCAGCTGCTTAAGAGGCTGTGTTCTCCCCATTGTATATCCAAGGCTCCTTTATCATATATTAATTGACCGTATATGTTTGGGTTAATGTTTGGAATTTCTATTCAGTTCCACTGGTCTGTGGGTCTGTTTTTGTGCCAATACCAAGCCAAAATAGTTTTGATCAGTGAAAATAAACCTACAGTAAAGGTAGTAGACCAATTACATACTAAGTATGAAGTTAAAAACAAAAGTAGTAAATCAACTATACACAAAATCTGTCAAGGGATACACAAAAGATACAGATTATGACATCACATGTATAAAATGTGGAGGAGAACAAAGAATAAAAACATAGTACTTTTAGACTGTGTTCAAAATAGATGATTAACTAAACATATACTGTTATATACTGAAGAAACTATGAACCTCATGGTAACCACAAACCTAAAGCCTATAACATATATTCAAAAAAATCTAGAAAAAGAAATCCAAACATAACACTAAAGAAAACCATCAAATAACAAGAGAAAAGTATAAGACAGGAAGGAAGGAACATTAAGGAACCACAAAACAACCAGAAAACAATTGATAAAACGGCAATAAGTACATACCTATCAATAGCTACCTTAAATGTAAATGGACTTAATGCAGCAATCAAAAGACATAGGATGGCAGAATGGATAAAAAAAACAAGACCCATCTATATGCTGCCTACAAAGCACTCATTTCAGACACAAAGACATACATAGAATACAAGTGAAGGGATGGAAAAAGATATTTAATGCAAATACCACAGATAAAAAAGCAGGAGTAGCAGTACTTATATCAGGCAAAATAGACTTTAAAACAAAGAGGATATGACAATCATAAGTATCTTTGCACCCAACATAGGAGCACATAAATATATACAACAAATACTAAAAGACCTTAAGGGGGAAATAGACAGCAACACAATCATATTAGGATATTTTAAAACCCCACTTTCATCAATGGACAGATCATCCAGACAGAAAATTAATAAGGAAACAGAGGTGTTGAAGACACATTAGACCAGATGGACTTAACAGATATATATAGGATGTTCCTCCCAGAAGCAGCAGGATATACATTATTCTCAAGTGCACACTGAATATTTTCCAGAATAGGTCATATATTAGGACACAAAAGAGCCTCAATCAATTCAAAAAGAAATGAATCAAAGACCTAAATATAAGACATGAAACCATAAAACTTCGAAGAAACACAGGCAAAAATCTCTTGAACATAAGCATGAGCAATTATTTTCTGGATATGTCTCCTTGGGCAAAGGGAACAAAAGCAATAATGAACAAGTGGGACTGCGTCAAACGAAAAAGCTTCTGTACAGCAAAGGACACCATCAGCAGAACAAAAGGGCAACCTACAGTATGGGAGAATATATTCATAAATGATTTATCCAATAATGGGTTA